>CALSFV010000660.1:0-22500 GCA_943737045.1 Parapristionchus giblindavisi
TACATATTACATACAGTAGCGCTCAAAAAGATTTCACGTTGGTGTTTTTTCGCGATATCTTTTGTTGTACTGATCGAAATGGGATGAAATTTGGAATACATGTTCCTCAAGGTATTAGAATAACGATACTGATTTGGTTTTTCAAGAATTTCAGAAATTCGGTAATTTATTAGCTCTTTATCAAAAATCACTAAAATCAACAATACACAGTTGCAAAAATGAACAGCAATAATTAAACAGAAAGAGGTCAATAAGGGTCCAGCACTACAAAATTAACATCATAGATCATTTTTAAACTAAAATTCAGTGGAAAAACCCTTACAATCACTTAATGTCTACAGCGGAGTGGCATAATATAGGTCGTACATAGGTGATGACTCGCCACCAACTCCAAGCAATTCAGCACTTCTGTATCTACTATGTCAAACCTCTTGAAGCTCATTACGATTTCTGGGAATATGTATTGCTCTGTGGTACCAGCAAGACCCAGATTCACCTCCACGCTAGTTGATTAGACGATCGTTATGATGTCACGCGAGCGCCCGCGATGCACTGCCGTCGACATTGCAGCTGAGTTACACACCTCTGGCGTCTCCAATGACTCTGTTCCGACTGTCAAGAGATGCCTGGATGCTACTGGCTTTCGTGGCTGTCGAGTAGATACAGTATCTGCGTAAAGTCATGGGACGCTTTTTAATTATTTATAACTTTTTATCTACATAGGAAAGCAATCAAGCTGATCTTTTGAGTCAATGTAGAGAATTTATCAAGGAATATTACCATGATGTGTTGGTGCAATTAACTTAGTTAATTTTTACTTAGTGATGACGTTACCGAAGTGCACTTTTTTGAAAAATACCATTTCTTTAGTGAAAAGACCTTTTCTTCGAGAACACTGTGAGAGTGGAGACCAACACTAGGGCTGTACAGTCAAACAATCCGGAATGGTTCCGACTCCGATTTCAAGCTGTGGCAGGGTTGCAACTTTGACCTCCAAAATTGATAACTCGGCTTCTAGATGTGATAACGACCCGTTCTAAGTGCCAAAATGATGCTAGTGGCGAGTGATGTTTACCCCCGGAATATGGTTGTCATAGCTAGTCATTAGCCCTCAGGGCTTCAAAAAAAACTTTTTCTGGAAGGACTGATTTTGAGACCCTTCCGTTCAGAGGGCAGGTCTAAAATTATGGTTTCTGCGTAAGCAGCTTTGCAATGTATCAAATATTTATTTCCCTTATTTTGGTTTGGTTCCGATTCCTTTCAGACCCGTAGCAAAAGTTATGCTGAGGTATACTCGGTGCCAGCTCTTGTGCTTTCACTCTTACTGCTCTAGTTCATGGGCCTCTATTGATGAAATCTTTTATTTTCAAAGCACATCTGCGCGTTAGAGATGTTCACAAAAGTTTTTACACTATTGCTGAACTTTGATCTTTGATCTTTGTATGTTGATCTTTGATCGCTGAAACCGAGTATACCTCAGCATAACTTTTGCTACGGGTCTGAAAGGAATCGGAACCAAACCAAAATAAGGGAAATAAATATATGATACATTGCAAAGCTGCGTGCGCAGAAACCATAATTTTAGAAGACCTGCCCTCTGAACGGTAGGGTCTCAAAATCAGTCCTTCCAGAAAAAAATTTTTAAGCCCTGAGGGCTAATGACGAGCTATGACTACCATATTCCGGTGATAATCATCACTCGCCACTAGCATCATTTTGGCGCTTAGAACGGGTCGTTATCACATCTAGAAGCCGAGTTATAAATTTTGGAGGTCATAGTTGCAACCCTGCTTGAAAATTTGATACAGCTTGAAATCGGGGTCGGAGCCATTCCGGATTGTTTGACTGTACAGCTCTAGTAGGGGTTTCCACTCTCAGAGTGTTCCCGAAGAACAGGGCTTTTCACTAAAGAAATGGGAATTTTCTAGGAAGTGTATTACTACAATATGTCCTATGGTTCATACTCAGTGTTTCTTGCCGCAATATCAGTGAAAGAGAAGAATCAAAAAGATGTACTGTAGAATTCCAATTCTATGGTGTCGAAATCAATGCATGATCATGGGTACAAGTATAATCATGCATGATTCCACCATTCCATTCATGGCCATGCATGATCATGCACGAATTTTTCATGATTTTGCATGACAGCGTGGATTCCATGCCAAATGACGGATAATCCAAAAATAATGTGTACGAGAAGGGGGTATTTCAATATATCATGACTTGTCGCATGTACACTAAACTTGGAATGAACGAAAGGTGGAGGCATTTCAGCTACGAGACTCGACGTAGGCACAATTCACTAGTACGCTCAAAGAGTAGTAGTAGTGAATTATTTACTGCCATTACGGACGGGGTGGTTGATATCGTACGACTGAGCAGTGATAGCACAAACATGTCCCTACAAGATGCGACAAGAGTTATGACTCAAGCTAATCCAAACTTTAGCGATTCGATGATGTACTGTACTGACAACTCAATATAGCAATTGCTGTTTATTGCATATCTTCACAGATTCTGAATGCAGAATATTGAATGAAGTGAGACAGCTGCGATTGCAAAGTACAGAGAAGACCAGCTGAAATTACAATCATTTGAATATTTCATTAATAATAAGAATTCAAACTATTGATTGTTATTTTTAAGTTCATCTGGGTTAGTATGTATGTTAGTTTTGGACTCTGGTGTTGTCGGAGCTGGCGTTCTCATCATTCTGGAAAATGGGTAAGTCATGAGTCAAAGGTTTATGTAGGAGAATTATTTCGCATAATGTCTTGCAATGTGATTGAACCGGCATGGAATACTGACTGAAAATAGGAAAAACTACCAAAAGTGTATGGGCTTCAAAAAAATTGATAAAGAAAATTTCCTGTCAGAATTCCATGCCTGTTTGAATCGTATTTGTCGCCGGTAATAATTCCATGGTACTCACACAGAAAATTCTCTTAAATATAAGAAATTGAAATAAGAAATTGATTTCTTATGATTCGTTTTCCGAAATTGAATTTCTTACTTTTTATAAGTGATTCAATTTCTTATTTTCGTAAGTAAATGATTTCTTATAAATTATAAGAAATTTATTTCTTATTTCTCGCTACGATATTTTTAAGAATTCAATTTCTTATTTTCGTAAGTAAATATTTTCTTATAAAAGTAAGCAATCTATTTCTTGCTATGTATTGTTAAGAATTCAATTTCTTATATTTTTCCATGGTTCATTGTTTATTGGCGTATTCCAATTATAAAAATGAAAGCAATTTATGCAAATAGTTATGTAATTAGGATAATGATACAGGAAGAACAACATCACGGGGATTTATGAAAATAGTGCACAGGGTATATGAGATACAGGAAGGACATGTAAATAATAATCACAAGACGAAACAATATAATAAAACAGTATAAAATATAATACATGAGATAATTGTGGATCAATATTGAACATGTAATGAGATTATTACAAGACGAAAAGAAGAAGTAATCAATACATGTAATGAGATTATCACAAGACGCAAAGAAGAAGTAATCAATACATGTAACGAGATTATTACAAGACGAAAAGATGAAACAATAGCAATATATACAGGAAATTATTAGCCTAATGAGGCCTAACGAGATATAATGGACTGATCATAAGTTGGTAAAGGAATGGTATGTGTCTTATAGAATCCTATTAGTGGCTATCACTGAATATATTTGAATGAAGTTGAGATAACTTTGAATTCAATGAAGATTTGGTTGAACCCATGAGGAAACTCAAGTAACCAAATAGCAACGCACTATTGCGTTGAACGGAAACACAAGTGAGTGATGTAATCGAGATTATGAATTGGATAGCGATACCGATGGATGGGACGGTTATATCAACTCCTGCCACAATGACAACAAAACTAGAATCATTCTTCATTCGTACAATGCATGGATGATTGATGTTCCGTTCGTGGAGCTTTCGTATAGCACCATCTGAGGATGTTTCATTCTGTAAATGAAATATTGATTATTTGAAATGAAATATTGATTACACCAAAATATATTGATTTCTAGAAGAAATATGCCTGATACGAAGAGGATAAATGAGTCACTAAATATGATAAACTAACAGTGAAGTGATTGTATAATGATTCGATCGAACACCATCTTGACTTTGAACCCTTTCTTCTATTGATTAACTGAATCAGTAGAATCAGTCCTAACGCAGAATCGCACTCTGAAACGTTAACCATATAGTAAAAATATCGATTTTTACAAATCAAACAACTTTGTAATCAAAATTAACTAAATTACCGCCAGCGATAATTCGCGCCTCTTCTACCGATATTTCCTCAACGCCAGTGTTCATCTCACAGTATTGAATAATTTTCTTTGATATCATATCGTCCCACTTTGATGGAAACTGTTCAAACTGGTCTTCATTTCTCTGTCTCGTGAATTCATCGTATATTACCTTAATGAATATAGTAGTAAATACATTATTATACAACAAATTAAATATTTATGTACCACTTCATAATGAGCAGCAATTGATGGAAGTAGTTGGAATAGGGAAGTAATACTCTCCTTTTCATAAAGAACCATACGATACGTCCTAAACAACAATTATTCAGTTAGAAAATAAAGATTAAGTACGAACTGAGACGACTGTAAGGAAGAATAGAATGAGGAAGTCCCATATTGATTCATTACTTGTTCCATTTTATTCTTTTGTTCTTCTAAGGAATAGGTCATGTTATCCTGATGTTCGTTATTAATATATGACATTCTTTAAGAAAAGTACCTTATTTCTCTTTTTATATGTACGTAATCGTACATTAGGGCGACATCGAACATGATACCTCTTATTCGCTATGCATCTATATATTTCACCATTGGATGAATCAAGTAGATCAGGCTACAGAATCAATCAATAATATTATAAAAGAGAAAGACGACTAACTACACAGAATTGTGGATAATCTTCGAAAACTTGAGAGACAAACAGAACTTTCTCTTCATATGATGGATTATAAGGACTGCAATGATTTGTAAAAAAAAACATGATAACTATGAAGAGATTCTTACTTTGAACAATTTGATAATAGGAAATGAGAGACTGCCCTTATGACTTTGCTTCGCCTGGATTCTTCATTCTCAAAAGAATCTCCATTGTTTAAGCAAGAGATAATCATCTGATCATCTTTATATCCTCCATTCCTTATACAGTCTTCAAGCGTTACATTCTGCAAGGATTCCTGAAAAATCATTGTAAATATTCATGTATTCTAAAGTTATTGCAAATATAATCAACCAACATTAAGTACATTTGTTCCTCTGGTCAACCTCTTTGTTTTTTCAAGAACAGAGTGCTGAAATCACAGCTTATTTCAAGTTAATTTGAAAAATCGAACTAACAATCTTCCTCTTTCTGCAGGTATTAACTGATGGCTCTTCATTGGTAGCAATATCATTACTGTTAGAAACTGTATGAAAATCACCTACATCAATCTAAAGACGAAACATGAAATTAATGCACACAAGATTTTAAATTATAGATGTAATACCTCTTCTTCTTCATCCGCAATTCCACTTTTATCATTATCATTGTGATCAAGCTCATCAGTTAGAGGAACATCTGCATTCTAAAAGGCGTTTTGTCCAAATGTTTTAAAGCTTTAATCAATCGTATTATTTACCTCTTTCAGTAATGATTCTTCCTCCAATTCCAACTCCGCCGATAGCCAGAGCAATCCTCGCAGACGTGAATGATGGACACCCTTAAGGATAATCTTCGTTTGACAAGAGACTTTAATTGCTCACCTCAAAGATTATAACTTCATCTCCATTTAATACAATATCTCTTCCTAGTTGAATATTCGATGATTTTTCAATAACTTTGATCTGGGATGGTCTACAATCCACGTGATCAGAAAGAATAAAAACTGCATCAGCCACAGAAACTACGTCATTAGGTTTCTCATACCAACCAAAGGTGGTCTCGTCCTTGCCATTCGATAATCTAAACTCCATTAACACTGAAATAAGCAGATGATATCAGAGAAAATATAGATATTTATGAAATATTTGAAAAAAGCATCTCGTAAAATAACTTTTGAATCGTAGTGTAGTAAACAGCAGAAATGCAGATATGCTTTTTCACAGATTTTTTATTTTCCGGATCTCACAAGTTTTTCCTAAGCTAAATTGTATCATGTTTACCTTAGAAATAGTATTGGGTAGGAACTATAATGAATCTATCTCCTTCATTGGTCGGATATCGATCATGAGGAATTGCGTGCCTGATGTCCTTGGCATCAACAGTAAATTCTCCTGCAATTCGTTTTCTTCTTTTTTTTATAATATACCGCATTCGAGCTTACCAGTTGTTAAAATGACGTAGTAGGCATTTATTTCCTCGTTGAACTCCTCCGTTGTATACCTTCTCATTCGTATTTTCCAATTGCGATTCTCATAATAGGCGTATTCGAATTGACAGAACGATGGGATGTCCATCTGGATCTCTGTGCATATCAAATCGTGAGTTGTGATCAGCGTCCCATGATGGAATAAAGATCCGAATCTTCCTCTTCCAATTGGTGTCTTTCCTTCTATTACATTCCCATGTTCTTGGCGTAGTTTATTCAATCTCTGTTGATAGTGCATGATCATAGTGTATGGAAGATTAATGTAGTTATGTGTGCGATATGACAACTTCTTCCCAATTGCTAGTAATCCTTCATATGGCATACACCAATGCCCAGTAAGAGGACCAAATCTTCTTACAATTTCTCCGAAATGAAGAAGATAATGTGCTTTGGGGTACAATATTCTCATTTTTCTCTTCACAGGTGGTTCTTCACTTTCATTCTCATTATTATCTTCTTCTTCGTTATTCACCGGTTCATTAAGCGCAAAGAGAGAAGAGATGTATTGATCTACATACGTATCAATCTTTTGAGCTCCATTAGCAGGAAGAATTCGTGAGCAAAGGAATAGACAAAGACGGCAAAATACAAGGAAATGCTTCCAATGACCATCCTTCTTTACTTCATTACTTAACACAAGCGGAAAGAATCGAATAAGTGTGAGGGTTTGTATTGCGCGTTGCCCGTTGCCACCTGGAATCTTATCGTTAGCGTCAATGACAATATTTATTAATGTGAACAAAACCTCGGGATACTATGATTGTCCCCGGCCTATCTTTTCTATCGTTCCGCCCATAACCGAAAGATGATAGTAGTTCATTAATTCTCTCTAATTTTATTCCATTCTTATCCAGATGAGATATAAGATTTCTGATCTCTCGAACGGCCACACCTGAATTCGAATACTCTTAATTTCTTGATTGACTGCAATACAAAACCTTCAAGTATCGTATGCATCAAGTCTACCGTAGAATTTCTTGTAACATGAAAATTGTTTAAGTCATTAAACACTGAATTGAACCTGCAAAACAGTTCGTTTCATTTGAAAACGTAGACAACGCTTACCTTACTCCAAGTTCATCATCTTTTTTCGAAGTAGACAATGTGATTATATTTTCCTCATAACTTCTTTCTGTTCTTAGTGGAAGATCATCTACTCTCTTTATACTGTCCAATTCAGTGTAACTGACAATACATAATCTGAAGAAATATGATTAATTTTCCGCTATAATTCTTTTCCAACCTGCAAAAATTGCCTGAAGAGAACACCCTCCTGTATCCCAACAAACAATTAAGGGCAGCATGATCTCCAATAACTTCACCCAGATAGATATGGAAATTATATTTCTTTCCTTTATATTCGATCTAAATATTCTTTTTATTTGTTTTCAAGAAAAGGGGGTAACCTCCAATCCATTCTTGTTTATTAAGCCAATTTCCTCCACTAATTTTCTGGCGACAAACTCAACTCCATAATGTTTAATGTCTCCAGCATATCCAGTAGCATAGATCATCTTTGATCTTTGAGCCGATTTTAGGAATGAAGGAAGGGATGCAATGGAAATGAATGTGTATCTAATTGAGTTGCAAACACTTTTGATGGATAGTGAACTGCCTGATCCGGCGTCGTCTTCAAATAATGAGAGAGGAAGGGGAATGGTAGAAGTACTATTATGATTGCTAATTATACTACGATATAATGATCCATCTTGAAAATCTCGTAACAATCCATCTTGTTGTTTGGGAGTTATAATTGATTCAATTATTTCAGAGGATGATAGAAGTATGATTAGGGATTCTCGTAAAGGGCAGAAACAGACATTGACAGGCTTTTCAATCAGAATATCCTCATTTTTTTCATTTCGAGTGCGAATTGAATGACTTCCTAGGGATATATTTCTTGGAGTAACTATGCTCTTCGTCTCTTCTAAGTATTTCATCCTTCGATAGTGGGTAAGGAATTGATTCATGAGCAGATCAATTGAACCAAACGATATTCTATCTGTGCTGATTGAGCTAGTTATCAATATGAGTCGAATAGTTTGGAATACATCATCAACTACTGATCGGTTAATGCCCTCTGATGTCAGTCGTATAAGAAGTGGGAGAAGGAGGGAAGATATACTATCATCTATTGAAGTGGATGATGTTGAATCTTCTTGTATGTCATCGTTGGTACTACTATCCAAATATTCATTAGATAGCGGTTCATTGCTACTATGAAATACATCATTATCAAAGAAATAATTGTTTATTGGCAGTTCTTGTTCCACCCTCCTCTCTGCAAGGATCTAATAACTACATGACAAGCGATAATACACACATTCAGTGATAGAATATGATTGATACATTATACGTTCCCTATTGATAGAATACATATTGCTCGGTTGCACGTCATAGACGTGCTTTAATGCTCAAAAGAATAGATAATGCATAACTGACCATTCTCGATCGAGGTATCCTTGAGATAGTCATGATCCCGCTTCATATGTTTTCTCCAACTGTGAATAGAAGCGAATGGTTGATTTGTTGCACAGGTTCTACATATTATTCCAATTGTACAACCATGATGAAAATCCCTGAAAGTCATTCGAAAATCGATGATAAATAAATATATCTAATTACCTTAAATGCAATTCCAGTTCCTCATTAGTTCTTTTTTTGGCTATACATAATCGGAACGGGCATAAGATCATTTTTTCTGAAATCAAAAATAAATCAATTGCACGAAAATAAATCGGAAATTTAAAAATAAAGTAAGAAAATTAAATAAATTAAATATAAGAAATTGAAAAGTAAGAAAATTATGAATTTCTCTTAAAAATAAGAAATTCAAAGGCAATTTTCTTAAATATAAGAAATATGAAAAATAAGAAATGTATTTCTGACATTCAAATCATCATGCATTTCTTATTTATAAGAAATTCGCATATAAGAAATTGATTTCTTATTGTAAACTCCGCCCCTTTCTTGTAATATTTCTTAAAAATAAGAAATATAAGGAATAAGAAATTGAAAAGTAAGAGAATTTTCTGTGTGAGTAATTTTTGCCATGCCCTTGTAACAAGGGAACCGAGAATGGCGGGGACCATCAGTGCAAAATTCGTTGACATAGGTCGACTAGTACCCCACCCCCCAGGGGGTCACAGAATTGTTTTGAACTGTTTGGATATTTGCTTCCTTCTCACCGAAAATCGATTATGAAAATATGATGGAAATTTGGGCACGAGCCCCGTGGAATAGTGTCAAACACTCAGAGAACACAGTCCGTGTCCTCCGTAGCCAAGTGGTTAGAGCTCCAGATTAGCTTTTGAAATGTCGTGGGTTCGAATCCCCCAATGTCAAACACTCAGAGAACACACGGACTGTGTTCTCTGAGTGTTTGACACTATTCCACGGGGCTCGCGCCCAAATTTCCATCACATTTTCATAATCGATTTTCGGTACCAAGGAAGCAAATATCCAAACAGTTCAAAACAGTTCTGTGACCCCCTGGGGGGTACAGAACGTACTAGTCGACCTATGTCAACGAATTTTGTACTGATGATCCCCGCCATTCTCGATTCCCTTGTAAGGAGGATATACTGTTGTTAGGGAGAAATGTGCACGGCAATCTAGTAGAAATATTAAAATTAAAATGATCCAAAAGTGAACGAAAATTCACGATTTTCCTAAAGCAAATTTACTATATAATGCAAAACATTAGTGTACGATGTCTAGATTAGTTTTTAACACCACACAAGGGAGGAAAATTACAAAATTTTCAACGCTTTCGCTACATTTCATAGATTTCCAAATGTTTGTTTAAGCGGTGTTTTTTGAAGAAAAAAAACTGTATTGTTCAACTAGTATATTTGATTTACCATGTAAGTAATAAGGAGCCCTGAAATTCTGCTTCAATGATATCAAACCCGACCTCATTCTAAATGCGTCATGCCATACTTCGTAGCTGGGACACAGCTTCATGTAATTTCTTACTCCGCGAAACTTAAATCCAGTCGAATTGCACAACAGCTCATATAAGTTACAATAACTGTAAATGTGAGAATATAATATTTTGTGGTATAGTATTCATTCTTCCATTTTAAAACTCAATTTTAAAACTCAATTTTAAAACTCAATTTTAAAACTCAATTTTAAAACTCAATTTTAAAACTCAATTTTAAAACTCAATTTTAAAACTCAATTTTAAAACTCACTCTCCACAGCGGCAACGATGACGTATCTGAAATCAGTACATTTCTTTGGTGGTGGATATAATTGTGTTGTCGTCATTTTGGTTTTCAAGTTTGACCCAACATCCTAAAAACATCCACTTTGACGCCCACGCTTCGACTTTCGCAAAACGGGCATTGTGTCGTTGAACAAATATAAATATGTGCGATAAATGGCCCATTACCGATTCCGAATATTATGTTTTCCAGAGACGAGGAAACGTGCTATCAATTGTTTAGACGCGGCGGCATTTATAAGCTACGAAAAGGGAACATTTAAAGAAACACCCTCACAAAAAAAGCCAGAAATTCATGCACCACCATGATACTTTCACGCGGTCGGTCATAAATTTGTTATGGAGAATAAGGTTGACGACTTACCTCTTCGTTCTTAGTATCACAATCCATCTCTAAGCGCGTCATGTCCATGTCACTTACGCTTGCATCTACTATGTCAAATGAGCACTCCTCGCAGTTTTCATCGTAATTGATTGTTTCCATAATATTATCTGTTAGCTTGTCGATGGTGTCTGGGAGCATATGATCGTACCATCCATTACGAATACACTTGATTGTATGACTGCAACGATCAACCATTTATCGAATTATCGCCATTAATAATATTATATTATAAATTCTGATTTGTATTTAATAATGTATATTGTTATACTGAGTTACCTTATCTCGACAGTGATCATAAAGAACAATGCAATTAGAATGATTCGGAGCATGATCAGACGACTAATCCACACGAGTAAAAGTAGTAAAAATGAAGAAGAATTTGGCCATTCATTTTAATTTTTAGAATTGCATGGATTGATTTGGGATGCGTATAGTCAAATTTCTCATTCTATAATTTGAAAATGGGTTTATGTTTATGCAAACTACAAACGACAATTAATTATGTTAAAACGACACGTAATATGCATGCCAAAAGATATTGTGTGCGATGTAGTGTTGTTAGATGTACTAATTTTTTGTCGAACAAATTTGCATTTTCAATTCAATTTAATTCAATTTTATCATTTCATGCAATAATTGCTAAATGAGGATGGGGCGAAAATCCTCATCCCCTCTGCTCTGGTATTTTGAAACTTAAAGTCTACTTAAAGTTTTCCCTTGAAGTAGACTTGTAAGTCTACTTAAAGTTAAACGTAAGTCTACTTAAAGTGGTGTGGAATACTGTAATGCATTTCGTCAAATGCTCTTTCACTTTACGTAGACTTCATGTCTGTGACGTAGTTTAAGTGGACTTTAAGTTTCGAAATACCAGAGTGCTTCCTATAATAGGCAGCAGAGGTTGTAGCTTACATTCTCTCGAGTCACTCGTCGTCCTACAATAGTATTCCACATCCATATTTAGAGTAGTATGTTTACTTATTATCTTCATCCTTCTCTTTTTCTTCCTATGATTTCTTTTTGCAATGCCCTGAGCTGAAGAAGAAGGAAGGACAATAAATTATTGAACATTATTGCGATCATTTATTCCAACAAACAATCTATGAAATTATGTCATTGCCTTATTCGCTATATCCTAATCGGTGGTATATCACACAATGGGTATACAATACCAGCGGGATAATATGCCTCCACACTACAGGCGCTGATTTTGGATAGATAAAAAACAATCACTCTCCTTATAATACCCCAAATTTTTGATTGTGACACTCTCAAAAGGGTAGAATCAACTTGTTTATATGAAATTAAGCATTACATTGTACTGCATTCATTTATTATATTGAAAATGTATTGGAAATCGTTACTATAATAATAATAATAATAATAATACTTTCTCATTTTTCACTTTATTGTCACCTTTTGCCGCCGTTTGTCATTTTCCGAGTGTTCTCTTGATTGTCGTGTTTTCCCTCTTGTCTATTCCCAATGTCTGTTATTTGTAGGTTATGTCACTGATGATGGGTTAGAACACCCGAAACGCATCTGACCGATAAATTTATATGATCCAACTCTTCATAGACTACGGCATAACCAAGCAACAACACTAACATAATACTTTAGTATACATGTCTGTCTAAAAATGTCTACTTACAATGAATGTAATTACAATGATACTTACAATACTAACAATATACTTACAATATACTTACAATATACTTAGAATAGACTATATACTATACTTATACTTACAATGTTATTGCAATGAATGTCTAAAAGTGGTGTAGAGTTCACCCTCGAGATACGATCAAGGGCAAGTTAATTTTTATTTTTTGGAAACATCTGGTCCCTGAGCTTTCGGCAGCTGAAGATGAGCGATTTACTTCAGTTCTTTCCTTTGGCGATACACCTCCCGGCCAGTCTCACATGGACTTCTTGTAGTATTATGAAATCTCGTCTGGTGCTAATCTAAAGAGATGAAATAAATTTACCTTCAAAATTACAAACACTATTTGAAAGGGCAAAAATATAAACGACCATGGTTATACAGTGGATGTAAGGTGAGAATGGAGGTCTATTATACTAGATTGAGTGTATAATAAATTACGCTTATATAATACTAACGGTAAATAGGCCATTGACAGAGATTTGTTTCGGGATATAAGGCAAGGAATGTAAGCCAACGATCTTGATACAATACTTTCAAAGTAAAATGAGATAAGAAAAAAAAGAATTATGAATACATTACAGATAAATTTACCTTAAAAATCGGTAGTAATCCTTTTAAACATAGATCAATGCTATCAGGCATGTCGGAAGGCGATATAGGCGCCTGAAATTATGAAATGTTAGCTAATTCTAACAAGCTCATGTTGTAAAGAATGGAGTAAATTGGGTTGGAGTAGAGGGGCAGAAATATCGAGCCCGATCGAGAAAAGTGAATCAAAAATGAAGAAATTGACAATGAGGGTATGCTATGATAAGGATATTTTAGAAGGAAGATTGGGAAAACGATTGAATGGAAACAGAGAAAACTCTCCCGCTTTGCCAACACACTCTCGTCCTTTGCTTTATTATTACTACCTAACTTTTGAACATCACATTATATCATGAAGAAAGAAATACGGAGAATAGTCTCAACCTATGAATGAGAGTGACCAATAATCAATAGACAAGATACTCTCCTCCATTCATTTACTGATGATTAGCCTAGAGAAAGAGAGAAATGAGAGAGCACGTTCTACGAGAGAGTTAAACGTCGATAGGCCTCGGCCTTGGCCTTGATCAGTGATGCATATTTTGTCTTCACAGTCTATCTACAAATCCGTTGTTCATGCATACGGCCATATATTTCAATAAGAATGGTGCAAAAATGCATAGTTCTGCCGGATGCACCGTGCTTTCCATGAAATCCCTAGAATCGCTATTGGCGTTACAGAATTTGAATTCCCACGCCTTTTCGCACACGCGAATTCAAATTTCGAGTTTAAATTTTCGGCCTCGTATGCGGATAGATTGTGAAGATAAAATATTCACCGCTTGACGCTTGTACAAGACCAATGCTCTCTCTTAGCACGCGCTCTTTCCCTATTTCTCTCTTTCTCTGGATCACTCTAACCGATCGTTTTCCCGCCACACGAGAGAGAGAGAGAGAGAGAGAGAAAGTATGAATAGAGCTCGATAGTTTCAAGGAAAGGTTTTGTGACGACTATTCAATATGCATACCTGTTGCGTCTTTCATTGGTTAAGAATGTTCATCGTGTATTGTTTAAAACTAGGAAAAGAAAAGAAAAAGGACGAGAGTGTTTGTAAAACGTGAGAGTTGTCTCTTTTTAAAAAAAATATCTTTCCAATCCTATTCCCAATCTTCCTTCTAAAATAGCCACATTTTACCATTCCCTCAGTATATTTATTTTTCGTTTTACTGTTCTCTAATGGTGTATTTTGATCGGGCTACTATTTTTCGTCTCTACCGATGCCACTCATCCCAAAGCCAATTTCCCTATTTTTATAGCATGAGCTTCTTAATTAACATTTCAAAATTTCAGGCGCCTATATCGCCTTCCAATATGCGTGATAGCTGTAATCTATGAGAAACCGAAATATCTCAATATTTTTTTAAAAAAATTATGCAAAGGTATTTTTTAAGGTATTTGTTTTATTTCTAATAAATATAATTCTTATTTCCTTACAAGGGAACTCTCCCAACTTAAGGTGGCCATATGACCTGAATCAGTTTTCGATGCTGATTACGAATCCGTTTTCAAACGTTGCCCAATCACGCTGACAATGAGATTCGAGAAAATCGATTTTAAAATTCGCTAGTTTATTCGGAAATTCGTGAGGCTTCCTATATAAACCATCCAAATGCGATCTCATCTATCAATAATCCAAACACCTCCTGCTGTAAAATAGTGGATATTGTAGGTAAATTGTGAATTTTCGAATCAAATTTCAAGATCGATTTTCTCGCATCTCAGTTCGATTGGGCAACGTTTGAAAAAGGATTCGTAATCAGCATCGAAAACTGATTCAGGTCAATTATTGCCATGTCCTATGGAGAACTTGTTGATTGTTTGTGTCGTGATAGCAACGCTCGTTCTTTTCAATACTCTGGAAATCTGGAACCTTCTGAGAATGATGGGGAAGCCCCATTCTTCCTTCCACTTTGGAAATTTCCCCCTTCGAAGCTGCGGACATTCTTTATTGACCAATTATTGTTTTGATTGTACGAATAACCAGGTAAATTACACTTACTATTCATATAGAGTTCCCTTGTTAGTACATTAGAGAGATATACTTTTAAAAACATAAAAAGTATTGAATATATACTGATTGAGAATGCACGATTGACGACTGTTTTTTTTTCAAAACTAGTAGTTTAATAATCATTCCCACTTGAAGAATCTTGAAGTAGTTGAAGTAAGGCGCGCTTTAAATATCTATCAAAATTTATCCAAATATAGCCTTTCTGGTATGCTTTTGTATGCGGTGATAAGCGAATGCTGGACTTCACTTTAGAATCGTACCTCATGTGTTCAATGTGACCCTCAATAGGCAGTGTTCACGTACACTAATAAGGAGGACTATTATGCTGATGGAAATTTCGCTAGATCGATTCTGTAACTTTATTCTAAATGATCCAACAATGAAAGGAAGGTTAGTGACACTTTGAAGGCATACTTCAAGCTCATTTTACCCACCGCATTGGCAATACTCTCTCGTAGTCAAAGAAAGCGGGAGAGTGTTTCCAGCGCAGAGAGTTTCAAATTAACTTGCGGTGTCGCTTTGATGTAGACCAGCACTATGATTTATTCAGATCAGTCTTTGCACATAATTGTGGCTTTGGATTCACTGTAAAATTAGAAGAATGCTGGACTTCACTTTAGAAACGAAGAATTCTTCAAGAATACGGAGGTATTTTGGCACTCTTTTTCATATTAGAAATCATCGTATTTTTAGGTTGTTTCACGTCTGAGAGCACGTGATTTTTATGGAGGACGAGTCGAGGTATTACGAGTGCTACTCAGGAGAACAGCAGAAATGATAATGAAATACTCTAATATTGTCAGCCTGTATCTTGCTATGATGGTCGTGTTGTAGTGAAAATATTTATTGTTCATCTTCCTTATCCATTCATTTATAATTCTTGTTTCAAATGTTTTCACATCTTGCTATGTATGATAAATAAATAAATAATATCTTAAATAAGATTTTACGTTTTCTAAGTTCAATATTTTACACTTTTTTTGTAATATAATACAAAATAATATATAATATAATACAATAATTCAAATTATTGCCGACATTTTCATTTTAATGAATACCGCCATTTCATTAAATGGCTTCATATTGACCGTATAAAATACACTTGTTTATTTGGTACGAGAGTAGCCAACCACTCCACAAGAGACTTTCTTGTTTTGCATGGTTCAGAAACTATGCCGATCTCTTTTATATATAATATAGCGCGCGGCGAAGGTCAGCCGGGTTAGAGAGAGGCAGCGGAGAGACAATCGAGAGGCGGGGCGAGATGTAGAAGGCTACATCTCGTTCGCCTCTCGATTGTGACTTCCGTTCGTTAGCACCATTTGTCATTTTCTTATGCAAGTACATTTTATACGCACAATAAAAATAATGTTCCATCAAGCAGAATAGAAGGAAAAACCTTTATGAAAATATACAAGTGATAAACAATGAAAACGATAATGATTAAGATACATATTTTGATCTAAAGTAGTTACACTGGTGTTAATATTCGTCGCAATCATACACAATCCTTCCCTTCTCATCTGACCTAGAAATGTTCCGATATCTGATTTTTCAATAGCCTGAATGTTCGATAATAAGGAACTGAGAAAAAAGACAGGTCTCTTCTCCTGTATTCATAATCAATCAATACATTAATTTTTGTTTTATTGTTTTTTTAATAAATACAAGGACATTAGTGACATCAAACGATCAATTAAATATAGAACTCAGTCAAAGCAAATGAAATATTTCACCAACCTGTACGATTGTTCAAGAGACCTGCACAATCCGGTACTTGTTCGCATTGATATGAATGACGGGAATAGTGAACTGGTAATTATATACAATTAATTATTTATCAATGGTCTGCTCAAGAGCCGCGAAAAGTAAAGTAGGTAAAAGAAGTGGAGAGACCGTATGTATAAAAGGAGGAGAATTTTCTCCGTTTTTTCTTGTGTTATATTTTCCTGGCATAATTATTTAAATAAATATTTTAAAAAATAATTTTAAAAACCTACGTTGCCAATGCATTGCTTCCGTTGGAGGGCTGTTCATGATCAACCTGCGGTAGGAGTGAGACACTTCCGGATAGTACTGACGGAGTACTTCATCGTCATCAGAATATTCAGCCTGTAATGGGGGACATTAATAATGATAACGATCAATAATTGAACCAAAGATCAAAGATCAACTTACAGTATCACACATACTGTCATCTGAATCATCTGATTCACCATGAAATTGAGCGTCCATGAATCGTCTGCAAATCATATATAAAAAATAAATGTAATCGATATTAATATAATTTAGAAGCCATGTTTGAGAATATTTAAGACTAGTTCAAGTTTGTGTAAGAATATTCAGCAAGAATATTCAGAACAAAGAAATGGTCCAATGAACAAAGGATAAAAATAGTTATAAAGAGTGAGGGAAAAGCTATTAAGTTATTTGTCAGGAAAACGCTATGGGTAAGAATTGCAGCACCATCGTGGGCATATGGTCATTGGGCTACTTGAAGCTGTATGGACGTATTATTCCTTGAGTCTTTTGTTTGCTTCCAAGGTAAACTAGAATCGTTTGGCATTACCTTTTGTCTTCATTTCCATTGTTGAGTCCTAAGCATCATATTTCGGAGCAGGGCTGGGAATTTCTGTTTCTGAATTTTCTGTTTTTTTCTGTTTTCTGGTCATTTTGGGGACCAGAAAATTTTCTGACCAGAAACAGAAAATATATTTCTAAAACAGAAAATTTTCAGAAAACATTATTTTTTGAAATGTTTTTAAAGAAAAAGAGAAAACTCATTCACTGTTGCATTTATGATGTGTTTTGTCAAAAACCGTACACAGCGAGAGTAAATTGGCCCAAATATAGCATCAGATTTATCATCTTTCCCTACTTGTGTACACGATTTGCCCACATTCTGGCAAATGGTAGTCGAAAAAACAAAAACAAAACAGCTCTTTGAACCATACAGGCCAGCATTTGCCAGAATACTGGAAAATCGGTTGTAAACCATTCCTACTCGGCCAAATTTAATCAATGTGCATATACGAAAGAAAATTTCATGATCGGACTTTGGTATCTCGGTGTTCGTTCTAATCAAATGTACCCGATATCGTTTCGACTCTAGTGTTGAAATTAGGTGTTTTTCACTGGCGCCTAGATAAAAATGTATGCGAAATTGGTTTTGTAGCCAAACTAAGAAAAACACTAAGAAAAGATGACAAATCAATGATTTTATGACATTTTCTGTTTTTTTCTGAATTTTCTGTTTTTTTCTGCTTTTTTGAAAACAGAAATTTCTGTTTTCTGATTTCAGAAAAAAATAATTTTCTGTCCCAGCTCTGTTTCGGGGTGCTGCTAAAGTATGGATTGGACCGTTTTGCCTTTCTCTCTCTCACTCCTATTCACACATCTCCCTCTGTAAAGGATGCATGGCCCGATGAACCAAAGCGACAGAGGAGAGGACAGACAAGTACGGGGGCTTAGCTCACAAGTGGTAGAGCAGCTCGACTTCATTGTCAGTGGTAGAGCAGCTCAACTTCATTGATATTGACCCCCCCCCCCCCGTAGCATCTTTTCATTGAAGCACAATTATCAATATATTAAAGTTTACATTTTACAATTGTAGATCTAATGTGTATGCAAACTTATGCCTGTACATTATTACCAATTCATCCAACATCAAGAGAGAGAGTGAGAAGTAGTAGTAGAAGTAGTATCAACTCCGGTATTTTTTGTCCGTGGGGTGCGCCGTGGGCAGCACCACGGTGTGGGACTAGGGCGCACACCACGAGATCTAGGGTGTGGACCTCAAATTCCGTGGGGCACACCGTTCATTCAATACCATGGGGCACGCCTTTCATTTATCCCGTGGGGCACGCCGCTCATTCCACACCATGGTGCACGCCCTTTATAAATCCCGTGAGGTACGCCGTCTAGAGGCCAAATCCCGTGGGGTGCGCCCTAGTCCCACACCGTGGTGCTGCCCACGGCGCACCCCACGGACAAAAAATACCGGAGAAGAGAGAGCCAGTGGCAAGCATATCTAACCACTGCATGACACAGCAGCATGCGGCTGTAGAAAGCAAGAAGAGACAAAGACAGCGGTCATAAGAATAATGTCACTTACTAGGGTCGGCTATAACGCACACCGCATTGCGGGCCCGCAATGATTTGCAAAATGATTGCGGACCCGCAATCACTTGCAATGGAGAGGCAAGGCCATTGCGGGCCCGTAACCCCCGAATAGCCAACTCTACCACTTACCTTCTTCATTAAAATCTGTAGTCAACGTATTGAGTTACTTTATTTTATTCATAGATTAAGAGACCGGCTCGGTAAGACTCGAGCATTTTGACCCCCTGCCGGACATTCGCGAGGAATTTCGATCTGGACCTCAATACTTTCACCATAGACACATACCGGGGGGAGAAAGATGAAAGTTATAGTGAAAATGTCCTTAGGCTCAAACCCGGCTCAAATATGTCACATTAAGTAAATAATTGAAAAATTCATATCTTTTCAATCGCGATAGCTAGGACATATATTTCTTTTTATTAGTGAATAACATGTCATGCACTCTTGCAAACACTGCTGAACATTAATATCATATCACTCTGAATATGTTTTTTCGTGTCTGATTTTCTGATTTTTTTCTGTCTACCCTCGTTGACGCACTAGGGCAAGTAACGACATTTTTTTTTCAACTCCCAGATTGAGTCAACCGTCAAGGCAAGTTGATTCATATTGCGGATGGTAGCTGATGAATGTACGTTTGCGAAAACAACTGCCACGTGAAGAATCGTCGTTTCGCAGATCTCGAAATTATTTTTTTTAATTTTCAAACTTGAATATTTATATGTTTCTTTCATATAAATCGGTTGGAGGGTGGCGTATGACAACCAAAGTTGTACCTTTGTTATCAGTAGAAGTATACGCTATTGTACCACAGTAATCGTCAGGAATCGAGAACTGATTTTTTTTCAGTCGACCCATGATTTTCAACCATGACCCGGGGTTCATGGTTGAGAATTGCTGAGGTCGAAAAATTCATGACGATCCCAGACCAAATACTATGTGGCATTATATCAACAGTGGGCCAACTTTTATTTTTCTGGATACCGTAACCCGAACTACCGTAATAGTAATGCACGCACCTGAATTTTCCGAGAATTTCACTACATTAGTATAGGATACGTTAGCTAGATTACGGTAATTCGGGTTATGGCATCCATTCTCAACCATGAACCCGGAGTCATGGTTCAGAATCATGGGTCGAGTGAAAAAAAATCAGTTCTCGATTCCTGACGATTTCTGTGGTACAATAGCGTATACTTCTACTGATAACGAAGGTACAACTTTGGTTACCATACGCCACCTTCCAACCGATTTATATGAAAGAAACATATAAATATTCAAGTTTGAAAATGTAAAAAATAATTTCGAGATCTGCGAAACGACGATTCTTCACGTGGCAGTTGTTTTCGCAAACGTACATGCATCAACTACCATCCGCAATATGAATCAACTTGCCTTGACGGTTGACTCAATCTGGGAGTTGAAAAAATATTAATAAAATAATTTTTTTTTAAATTGTTTTAAAATGTAGCCTGAGTCTATTTGTATATGTTTCCTGTGTATGCGCATCACTACGAGTAAAATGACATTATGAAACTAATTCTTACTCCTGCGAATTGCAAGAAATTTAATTTTCGATTTTTGCAATTTTCAGATTTCTCACATTTGGTCGCAATTCTCGATGCCTGCGAAATGTTGGCTGGCCAAGGGAATGTGACCACCATGTACACAATCGTCAGGGCTACAATATGCACTATGTCGTTACTTGCCCTAGTGCGTCAACGAGGGTAGACAGAAAAAATCAGAAAATCAGACACGAAAAAACATATTCAGAGCGATATGATATTAATGTTCAGCAGTGTTTGCAAGAGTGCATGACATGTTATTCACTAATAAAAAGAAATAAATGTCCTAGCTATCGCGATTGAAAAGATATGAATTTTTCAATTTTTAACTTAATGTGACATATTTGAGCCGGGTTTGAGCCTAAGGGCATTTTCACTATAACTTTCATCGGTCTCCCCCCGGTATGTGTCTATGATGAAAGTATTGAGGGCCAGATCGAAATTCCTCGCGAATGTCCGGACCATGCTCGCGTCTTACCGAGCCGGTCTCTTAAAGCTATCACGCATATTGGAAGGCGATATAGGCGCCTAAAATAATGAAATATTAAATAAGAGGCTCATGTTGTAAAAAGAATTTAGGGTGGAAGACGATCAAAATACACGAATAGAGTATAGTGAAACCAAAAAAAATAGTATGTTAAATCGAGGTTATTAGAACTATCGTGGGAAAATATTTGGAAAAAATAACGAAAGAGAAGTAAAATGAGAAAACTCTCTCTTTTTGCGAATATTGGATAAAAGTTGCAAAATAAATGAAAAGCACAGAAAAAATCGTATCGTCTTCTTATTCTTCTGGCAGTGAGACGAAAGAGTATGAATAGAGGGCCTTGTCTGTTGAAGTCACTAGGTAAGACTCGACTATTTGCACACATTGTTTATTCATTAGTGCATGTCTCTAATATGCAAACAGTCCTCCTCCAGGCGCTTCTCATCTAGTGCCTTATTGAACAGTCCTCACTCGCTCTACTCGTGCTTTCGCCTATTTTTACAACATGAGATTCTTATTTACTTATTTATTTATTTATTTATTTATTCTTGATTAAGATTTCGCAATTTCAGGCGCCTATATCGCCTCACAGTATGCATGATAGCTTGATCTACTTATGGAAACATAAATCAATAAACGTCGTATAGAGATTTTAATAACGAAGGTAAGTGGCATTTTTCTTATGACTTCTGTCTTTGCCTCTCATGGAAAAGGGAGTAAATCAATATTTAAAAAGAAAAAAAGAATAATACGGACTTTAATTTTGCAGGTAATTTTGTTTGTAATGTATGGGTATATAATTATTTTCCCTTTTAGATTAGAGAGATTGTGATATAAAAGAAGAGTGTATGAAACGGAGATTCTTTTATCCCACTTTACAGGAACTGACGATTTGATGATTCTACTCGACCTATGCAGCCCAATGGTGAATCTGATCATTACTGTATTATGTGGACCGTTCGTCAGATTCGTTCACGAGCTACTGCATTTGGCGGCTTAACGAACTTTAAGCGTAGCGAGAAAATGATAATGAAGATATATAATGAAGA